>CM028347.1:77070872-77108372 GCA_016618105.1 Dendrobium huoshanense | reverse complement strand
CAACACTTTCTTTGTATCCATTGATTATTAAACTTATGTGTTTAGGTTGCTGCAGAGTTTCATAAACACGATATCTCCATTTATCATTTGTTCAATATTTGTGCTATTAAATGTTTGGTTGCTTAAGTTTGAATGTATTGTGAACTCTAAAGCCTAAACTAAGAATGTTGGTATACATCATAATACCTTCCACAAATCATCTTCAAATCATGACCAAATTATCTTTAATACAATGTTAGTTTTGTGTGGAATCAAATTGTGTTTTATTATTGCCTCGAACCTTCATTCAGTCCATTAGGGCTCACTGGGGGATTATAGGGTGTTCTCCCCCTACTTGGGTTCAGGTGCAAAGATTTTTTTCCATATAAGGCCTTGATACTTGTACCTGAGCACTAGGCATTGTGTACCCGAGCGCCCAACAATGTGTACTTGAGCACCCAACATTGTTTACCAGAGCACCGGCCAGTGCTGCATATTTTGGTGGAAAACGATAGAGAGAACTACGATACTTCAAACCTTAGAACTACAAGGGGGCACTATGGATCTCCAGTCCTTGGTGCTGCGAAGCTATCATTTAAACAGGAGATGGAGAATTGAGCGTCATAGCGCTCAAACTTGTCACTGCAATGCTGCAAGGCAAACAAAGTAGTTTTCTTTCTTATTTTTCATTAAAAGGTGTGTCCCTTGGTAGTTATTATGTATTTCTTGGTTAGTTTAAAGTTGAGAATGGTGCAAAAGAGAAGAAAAGTAAAGAGAGAGTAAGAAAGAAGAGATATCTATACTATTTCTCCCAAAATTTTTACAGTGAAACTCTTAATGTGGTGTGGCTCCATCATATTTTCCTACTCTTAAGTTTATCCACATTAATTCATAGTGTTCTTTTTTTGTTGCATTTTCTATTTCTTATTTGTTTTGCTGCGTGGTTTTACTGCCCCCAACAAATTGAATCATCTTCGAGCATGATCGAACCATCTTCAAAGATAGTTTAAAAATGATTCAATCATAGTTCGAAGTTGGTTCTTTCATAGTTCAAAGATGATTTAATCTTGTTCTTATCATATTTAGAAGATGATTCAATTATGATTAAAAAATTGCTTATTTTGTTTTGCTCTCATTACCTCTTTGGAATTGAATCATTTGAGTTGTTTGACTAAGTACAATTTTACACAAACATCTATTGTAAAAATCTTTTGTTCGATTGATCATTTCTTTTCAATCTATTTATTTGAATTGAGTTTTGCCATAATCGTTGTGGTTGCAATCTAAAATGATATAATTATTGGATTATTTTATATTCTTAACTATCACAACTAATATGATTGCTCTCAATTATGCTGGATTACACTATGTTGTATCTATCATATAGTTTACTATTCTAATTATTGTGATTGGAGCCTATTATACTTATATAGCAGATACATCTTATTCAAACATGATTCCGACCTTGTATGAATACTAATAAAAAATAGTTCTCATATTATTCAGATCTTGTTGAATATGATTTAGTATTACTCGAACAAATTCATTATCATTCACAATAAAGTTTGAATAAGTAATCTATGATAAAAAAAATAATGATATTTTAGTCTGAAATAAATTTTAAATTATTTCTTCAACAAAGAGGCATGAGACATTTATACTTTATATATATATATGGAAATTTACATATATATATCACTTTATATCATTCTATTTATATATCCATCACTCAAAATTTTAATATTACATTCATACCACCTTATATTATTTTAATATCAAACATGTCACCTATATTTCATTCATATCACTCATATTTGATATGAAAGTGACATATAGGTGGTATATATGTAATATTAAAATTTTAGATGTTAGATATATAAATATGTATGTATGTAATATGATGTTAATTTTAATTTATAATTTGAAAATTTGGTCAGCAGCAGAATATTCTTATGCTCTTCCTATTTTTTTTTTTTTTGGACATTTAGGTCATTTAAGGCAAATTCATACACACAACGCATACACATGGACTCGAACCTTGGACCTCTTAGTTGGAAGCCTAAGCTCTCAACCAATAGGCCAAAGGAGTTGTGTAGTTAAACATTTTAATAATTCTTACAGCATAAGTACGTTGCCTGCCTTTATTTTCTCATTCCGCCTTATTTAAATATTATTTTCGCCCTTATTTTGAAGAAAAAGACGGTGGAATGGGCTTGCAGCGATTCCCAAAAGGATTCAATAGGTGGCAAGTGCGGGCCCCACGGGCAATGCGCTGGCTGATTTTTGAGTTGCTCCAATGCAATATTTTAAATCTGAATCGGTCGCAAAATCTGTTTGCCGACCAACCGGAGGTAGATATGGTCGTCGAACCCGACCGGTCCAACTAAATGTTTAAAAGAATTTAAATTGTTTCTTAATTTAAATATGTCTTTATATATTTTGAAGTAATAAATATATGTAGAATCAAGTATAGTATAATTAACTAAATTGAATTGTTTAAATTGTGCCATAAAGCATACAAGCCTATTGAGAAATCAATTATATCATATAATCGAGGCCTTGTGTGACATAGGTTGAACAACTTCTCTTAGATGTTGTCGTATTGTACTGAGGTGATGGCTAGTATTCAAGTGTGCGCAATTAATTATCTAAAAAATCAAGTTAAGCCAAGTCAGCTCCTTTCACGTTAAGTTGGTCAAGTTGGCATCTGCTCAAAAGGAACTCGCCAAACTTATAAATTAACTGATCTTGATTGGAGAGTATGATCTATCAAGTCTATGGCTTCCTTAGCAAATCAGTGATTTCTTGAGCGACTAAAATAAGTTGGCTTCCTTTAGCAAGCCAACGACTTCGATAAGTTGGTGGTTTATTTGGGGGGTTGTTCCAAGTAAGTCGACATAAGTTAGCAATCTAGATTAGCTTGAGTTTGGCTATTGTGTTCAATAAGGACTATGGCATGATCATGTGGCTCTATAGCGTCAGGTTGGAGCACTGCAGACTTGTACCAATTATCATTGTTGTTCATTATCTTGCGATCATCATTGATCGACTTTAGACACCTTCATGACTTATTTTTTTAAAATGAATGTACGTTATAATTATCAACCAGTGCTAATGTATGTAGCTGTCATTGATTGAAGCAGACAACCATTGTTGCTCATCCTCAGACGACCAATGCACCCCATTTATAGCCACTAATATTAACCTTTTATTTGCAATTATTATCATCATATTTCAACCATCAATAGCCTATCAATGCACATGGTTACTAATTTTTTGAAATAGCTTCTCATCATTACTATCGACCAAGGATGATGCCTGCTCCCCACCATTTTACCTATTCATATCATCACCCTCTCATATTCTCGACCATCAACAAATCCAAATTTCATGCCATGCATTTTTTTTTTTAATATTTAAATCTTACTTGATACACCTTCAAAAAATTCGCATGTTATGCATGAATCTCTATGTAATCTTTGAATCATAAACTTTTAGAATTAAATCCAGGATCATTTGACCTCTGATTTTAACAAACTTATAGTCGAACTGAACGTCTCAATGAGATGAATCTATCAACACTACAAATAATCCGATCCAACTACCGATGAGCTCAAATAATGCACTTAAATTAATTTGGAAAAAAAATTAACACTAATTTATAGATAAAACAACAACAACCAATTTTAGCATGCTTATAATCAAATCAAGTAACTCAACAAAACAAATCTAATGAAACCAATATCACTCGATCTGACATCATTAAGGCAGTTAGACATTTGGTAAGCAATATATGATCAAAAGGGACCAATATGAGTTGTATGATTGACTACTCTGGATTCTAACGAAATTTATCAAAATGCCCATATCATAAAATCTATAAGTAGAGCTCCATCCGCTATAAAGGGAAAGTTTGAAGAGCCGAGATATCTAAATAACTCTCATGTATTTTACGACTATTACCACCGACGACCGCCACCAGCAATTTCCAACCCCATCGTCAAACTTCCACCAACATTTAATCATGTTATCATGTTTGAACTGTTCGCCCGTATCATGACTTCTATAATCCCTAGTATATTATTGTCATTAGGGCATTCTCTATGATTTTTCTATTTTATGAGTTTTTGCTTAAATAATTCTCATATTCTATAACTTTTTTGTGCATGCAATATTTCTTGTCAAAAATTAAGATATAAAACCCATGCTCTACTTCTATAAATTATTTAGCATCTATTTAAATATTTACATAAATTAAGTAATGTGAAATATGGAGTCAATTACGGATTAATATTTTTCAAAAAATAAATATTACGGATTCAGTACAGCTAATAACGTACGCGCAAAAGATTTTCACGCAATTAGAAGCTCAACGGGAAAGTCCAGTAAAGCAGGTAATTAAACCCAACGGCTATTTTTTTTTTTGGAAATTCATCCAACGGTCAATTCTCGATAATAAAATTTCCCAACAGATCTGCGGAAAAGCTGAGCATAGTATTAATACAATAAATAGTAATAATAAAAATTAAAAAAATCCTTCTCCTGCGAAGCTTCCTCGAAGCTCACCGCCGAACTTCCCCTCACGGCCTTTAATTCCCCCACCTCCTTCTCTCCCTCTCTCTGCAATTACCAAAGTTTTTCTTCTTGGTCTTCGCCTTCACTTTTCCTTTTTCTCTCTCTCATCTCATCAAAGTGATGAAGCTCATCAAAATCGGATCCTTCTTCTCAAAGATCTCTAAATCGAAGAAAAGAGCCCGGATCGAATCCCCCTCCTTCGGATCCATCACTACCGCCTCTTCCTCGGAAGAAGCCCTGACCCCGAAATCCGTTCTCCCCATCGCCGTCGACGACCTATTCAGTGTCTTCGATCGCGATGGCGACGGCAAGATCACGAAACGCGAGCTCGAGGCTGTGCTTAAACGGCTGGGCCCACACGATCCGCCGACAGAGGAGGAGCTCGCCTCCATGGTGGCGGAGATCGATCGCGACGGCGATGGATGCATCAGTTTGGACGAGCTCGGGGTCATCGTCCCTGCGGCGCTCGGTGAACCCGTCGCCGGCGACGAGCTCCGCGATGTGTTCGCCGTCTTTGATGCCGATGGCGATGGAAAGATCTCGGCAGAGGAGCTTCTTGGTGTTTTTATAGCTCTCGGAGACGGCGAATGCACGATCGATGATTGTCGCCGGATGATCGTCGGCGTCGATACCGACGGCGATGGGTTTGTTTGTTTTGGGGATTTCGAACGGATGATGGATGCCAAGAGATGAGGGTGGATGGACGGTTGTGATTGGGCTGTACCGAATCTTGTAATTAGAAAGATGTTTGTAGACTTGTGGTAAGAATGGTCAACTTTTGAATTAGTAAAAAAAAAAGTTTCATTTGAAGAATTTGGGATCGTTCAACGGTTGGAACTTTAAAAGACGTGCCGCATAAAGAATTGATTATTGGACCCTCTAATTAAAGAATTATTTAAATAAAAATATTTTTATTAGGGCATTTGCCTCAAATTTATTAGATTATAATAAATTTTAATTATTATATTTATTTAAAAACTATTATAATATATTATATTTATTTTAATAATAATTTCATATATAAAAAACTAAATTTTATATTGTGCTCATCTATAAAAAAAATCTAATGATCAGACTAAAAATTTTAGGATTAATTTGTGATAATTTTATACTGTTTTATTTATTTTTTATATTGTAATCATATTTTTATCATTTAAAAAAAAAATTGACGAAAATTATTTTTTATAATGATTTTCTTTTATACTCAGTTTTTTTACCACCAAGAATTATTGAAAAAAATAATTTTATCCTTTAGAAAGGACAGAGGGAGAGAGAGAGCGAGTGAAAGAAAGCAGATCGGTAGAATATTCTTTACTTCTTTAGACCTGCTCCAATCATTCGGCTGGAAGCTCTCAAACGTCACAACAGAACGCCATTTTTTCCACCATTTGATCTCAATTGAACAGTGCAACATCAATAGTGGCGTCGCACTGTTCACTTGCGCCATTCTTTCTCTCTTCCGAACTCGTCTGAGAAAGGCGCGAAAGAAACGAACGATGATTTGGGGGCAAAATGGCGTTTCACTGGAGATGAATCACGGCACTATTTGATTTTACTGTATTTTGCAGTGAAAAATGAGAATTTCAGTTGGAGATACTGCAAACATGCTAGTTGTTAATAACACAATTGCTTGGATGGAAAAAGATAGATTAAAAATTTCGTAACTTTAATAAATTATATTGGTGGACAAAGAAAGAACAAAAATTTAGAAAAATTATTGAGAATAATAAAAAAATTAATAATTTTAGCTTAATTTAATTATTGAATTTCATATTTAATTAAGTTTTATAAAATTGGCGCAATTGTCCCCGTTTGGCTTTAGGTAGATCCACCCCTAGACATAGTTATTTAAAGCTCCGTTTGTAATAAATTTTTTATTGCTTTATAAAGCAACTTTTCAGATCAAAAATTTATTGAAAGCAGCAAAAAATCAACGGTCTAAAATTGTCTCAAATGAAGCCTAAATTTTTCTATAAATTTGGTCACGCCACAAGCGTGATCGAAATACATTGGATGAATGTCACACGCACGTCTGTGTTAACATACTCTTTTATGACAGAGTATTGGTGCATCATAAATTATAAAATAAACAGTAAAAAGTTTGAAATTTTCTAAACTGAACAAATTTTGACGTCAAATCTGTTGATGACTAATGAAATTTCTATCGACAAGCTACTAATTATTTTATATTTATTTTCCATCGATGTTTCGTCGTAAGTACATCAAAATTTCTAAATAGGGTTTACCCAAAAAAAAAAAAAATTTCTTGATACGTCATGCAAAAATTATCTTGATCGGGCACGAATCTCGAGGCAAAAAGCTAGCCGAAAACTTCAAAAAATAAATTTGGGATCTTCTGAACTCCGATTTCAACGAGCTTACATTCAAACTGAGCGTCTCGAAAATACGAACCCAACGACACTAAGATCAACCCAATCCGAGCCCAAATGTCTGAATCAAGGGTTTAAAGCGCTGTTGGAAGGTTCAAACCGCAATTTGAGTTACCAAATAGTCTTTGATTTTGACGAGCTTATACTCGAATCGAACGGCTCGACGAGACAAATCCAACGAGCCCAAGATCACCAAATTCCGACATCATTAAGGCCTTCAAATGATCAACGAACGGTGCATGATCAAAGGATTCGATATCGGCCGTCCATTCAAACCACTCCCAATTCGTCCTTGATCTCACGCCTATTTACGGGCTATGCCACTCCATAAAAACTATAAATAGAGCCCTCATTCTACACCAAGGGGGCTCAAGTGAAGAGAGAGAAGAAGAAGAGGAGAAAGGGGAAAAGGAGATTCCTCACCTCTTCGACCACCGCCGGAGCTCTTCCTGCCGCCTGAAGACGCCGAAACTCCGCCCAAGTGAAGCCGGAGTTCTCCTCTGCCACCAAAGACGTCGGACTTCTACCCGACGTCGGACCTTCACTCTTCGCCAAGTTTCTACCCGACGCCGGACTTCTACCGGTTATCGGACTTCGCTGGACGTCTATGCAAAGATGCATTTCTTTCCACTAATGGACTTCTACCTGACGCTGTCCTACTGATCTTCGTCGTCATACTACAGTCCTTCCGACCTCTGTCGCCAACCGACTACGGTCCTCCTGACTTACGTCGCCCGCCGACTACAGTCTTTCCAACATCCATCACCCGTTAAATACGGTACTCCTGACTTATGTAGCCCGCCGACTACAGCCTTTTCAACCTCTGTCGCCCGCCGACTACGTTCCTCCTGACTTACTTTGCCCGCCGACTACAGTCCTCCGTCGCCATCTGACTACGGTCCTCCTGACCTACGTCGTCCGCCGACTGCAGTCCTTCTAACAAAGCGAACATGTCAATAGTGATTCTTTGTATTTACATCATGTAATGTACTCCATAAGATGTACATCAAGCTAAGACCTTCCACCAAGGAAGGGCCTCATTTGTAATCGACTGCAATACTAGTGGATTCGTTCAAACTAAGCTAGGCCCCGTGGTTTTTCCCCCTTTTACAGGGGTTTTCATTGTAAAAATCTTGGTGTCTCATAAATGCTAGACCCTCTCTCCTTATATGATTGCGTGCCGGATTTTCGTACAATGCTAAGCCGTTAAATATGATATTTCTCTACCGCCGCGAATACTCCTGGACGCAACATTTCTAAATAAAAATAATTCAAAATCTCACCAAAAATTCTTAATAGTGAAATCACGTTAGTAACTATTCTTCTTCAAAATAGTGCAAATAAGGTTACACTTCTACCACATTTTTGTTGTTTTTAATGACATTTTTTAGAGTGTAATTATTGAAGATTTGGCGAAGAGATTTTGACTAAAAACAGCACATTTAGCTATATTTTTACAACTATAATGATTAAAAAAATTTTAGTCACATCATCAATAGTCTTATTTCATAAAAAAAATCACAATAATTCTTTTTTTTTTTTGCTAATCAAACAATTTTGTCACAATTCTATTGATATTCTATCATTATGATTGTTGCTTCCTGGAATATTCGCGGCGATAGAGAAATATAATTTAATGTCTTAGCGTTGTACGAAGATCCATCACACAAGCAAATAAGAGAGAGGGTGTATAATTCATAAGAGACCTGAGTTTGTACGTGGAAACCCCTGAATAGGGGGAAAAACCACGGGGGCCTAGCCTAGTTTGAATGAATTCACTAGTATTTGCAGTCGATTACAAATGAGGCCCTTCTTTGGAAGAAGGCCTTGGCTTGATGGTACAAATGTACATCATATAGAGTGCATTACATGATGGGAGTTACAATATAGACATGTTTGTTTAGTCGGCACGACCATAGTCGATAGGATAGAGGTTGGAAAGACTGTTGTCTGGTGATAGAGGTCGGAAGGACTACAGTATGCAGGAGACCGAGGTCATAAAGGCCTTTGTCTGGCTATGTTGGTCAAAAGGCCCGTAGTATGCGACAGAGGTTAGAAGGACCATAGTCAGCAGGAGACAGGGGTTCGAAAGACCGTAGTTGATCAAAGATCATGGATAGAAAGACCGTTGTAGTAAAGTGATACTCTGGTAGAACTATGGGAATCAGGTGGTGGTCCAGTGGTGCAACAACGTCAAGCAGTGGTATAGCAGAAGTCCGGGCCTCATTTGGTGGTCCAGCAGAACTCCAGGCGCCAGGTGATGTTCCAGCGGATGTCCGGACCTCAGGTGGTGGTATGGCAGAACTCTGGGCATCAGGTGGTGGTCTGACGAAGGCGAGGGCCTCAAGCGGTGGTCATGCAGAACTCCGAGCGTCAGGTGATGGTCTGGCGAAAGTTCAGGATCTCAAGTGGTGGTCCGGTGGAGGTGAGGGCCACAAGTGGTGGTCTAACAGAACAACTATGTCAAGGAGTGGTCCGGGGGAAGTCTAGGTCTCTAGTGGTGGTCCGGCGAAAGTTCGGGTCTCAAGTGGTGGTCCGGTGGAGGTAAGGGCCTCAAATGGTGGTTTAGCGGAGCAACAACGTCAAGCGGTGGTCCAGCGGAAGTCCGGGCCTCAAGTGGTGGTTCGGCAGAACTCCGAGCATCAGGTGGTGGTCCGGTGGAAGTCCATTCCTCAGGTGGTGGTTCGGTAGAGCAAAGACATGCGGCAGTGGTTCAACGGAAGTCAGGGCCTCAAGTGATGGCTTGGTGGAGCACGGGGCCTCAAGTGGTGGTCCGGTAATGGTGAGGGCCTTAGGTGGTGGTCCGGCGAAGGAGAGGGCCTCAAGTGGTTGTCCGGCGAACTCAGGCGGTGGTTGAGGACCTAGGGTGGTGGTCCGGTAAGACTCCTGCGATGGTCGAGGAGGAGCTTCTTCCTTCTCTTCTTATTTCCTCTTCTTCCTTGGATTCTCTCTCAAGAGTAATGAGAGGTCTATTTATAGATTTATGGAGTGGCATGACCCGTAAATAGGTGAGAGATCAAGGGATAATGGGGAGTGGTTGTATGGATGGCCGATATTGAATCCCTTGATTGTGTATTATTCGTCAAGCATTTGAAGGTCTTAGCTGTCAGAATTCAGCGATCTTGAGCTCGTTGGATTTGTCTCGTCGAGTCGCTCGATTCGACTATAAGCACGTAATGTTTGGAAATTGTTTGGTAATCTTTCATAAGAAAACAATAATTTCTTATAATGAAAATCTCTGCTCCATTTAGAATTAACTAATGAGATTCTCAGAGGTATTTAGTGGTTTTTGCATGGAGATGTTGTCATAGTATGACTTGTGGAGGAAGGCATACGGGAGGGTGATCAGAAGAAAAGCTATAATATCAAAAATTGAATATTGGTAGAAATAAGACTTAATCATTTAAATATTTCAAAATGTTTGAATTGTTCATTCAAAGATTAAGAATACATCAATATGTTATTCAGCGGGCAACAGAGGTCGAAAAAATAGTTGTCAGACAACATAGGTCAAAAGGATCGTATTTGGCGCGTGACGAAGGTTGGAAGGTCGTAATCGGGTGAGAGTGGTCGAAAAGACCATAGTCGGCGTGCGACGGAGGTCGGAAAAGCCGTTGTCAAACGACGAAGGTCGAAAAGATCATAGTCAGCGGACAACAAAGGTCAGAAAGACCGTAGTCATGTGAGGGTGGTTGGAAGAATCATAGTCGGCGTGCGATGAAGTCGGAAAGACCATTGTCTGGAGATATAAGTTGGAAGGATCGTAGTCGGTGTGTAATAGTGCTCAGAAAGATCGTTGTTAGACGACAAAGGTTGGAAAGACTATAGTCGGGTGAGAGTGGTCGGAAGGACCATACTTAGTGGGCGATAGAGATCGGAAAGACCATTGTCAGGCGACAGAGGTTGAAAGGACCGTAGTTGGTGGGTGATAGTGGTCAGAAAGACAGTTATCAATCGGAACTCCATCAATAATTGGAAGATAAGCGGAAGTTAGAAGTTAGTTGGTGGTCGAGTGCAAATTCAGTGAAAGTTGGTGGTCTGATAGAACTCTGACGTCAATCGGTGGTTCGATAGATATCTGGTGTCAATTGGGGGTATGATGGAAGTTCGGGCGTCAGTTGGCGGTCTAACGGAAAAATTCAGCATCAGTTGGTTGTCTGGAAGAAATTCAGCGTCAGTTGGTGGTCCGACGAAAGTATGGGTAATGATCGAGGAGGAGCTTGGTGGCAAGAGAGAATCTCATATTCCTTCTGAGAAATGAGGATTCTATTTATAGATTTCTGAGAGTGGCATTACCCATAAATAGGAGGAAGATCAATGGTAAATTGTGAGTGGTTTGGATGGACGACCGATATATAATCCCTTGATCGTGGACTATTTATTCGACATTTGAATGTTTTAATGATATCAAAATTTGGAGATCTTAGGCTCGTTGTATTTTTCTCGTCAAGTCGCTCGATTCCACTATATGCATGCCATGTTTAAAAACTGTTTGGTAATCCAAATTATGATTTGAGCCTCTCAAATGTGATTCGAGTCTTTGATTTGGACTCATTAGGGCTCTGATTGAGTTGAATTTGGTGTCGTTGGGTTCTTATTTCCGAGATGTTCAATTCAACTATAAGTTTGTTGAAATCGGAGTTCAGATGGTCCCAGATTTAATTTTTGAAGTTTTCAACTTTATTTTGCCTCGAGATTCGTGCCCGATCAAGAGAATTTTATGGTGATATATCAAGCTTAATTTATTTATTGAATTACATATTTAGTTAAGATTTATAAAATTATAACTTAATTATTCATGACATAATTATTTAAAGTTTTATTTGGGATAAGTTTTTTACTATTTTTTAAAAGCAACTTTCTAGTTCAAAAATTTGTTGAAAGCAGAAAAAAAGGCCTAAAATTGTCTCAAACAAAACCTAAATTTTTATATAAATTTGGACACTCCACAAGCATGTTCGAAATACATTGGACAAATGTCACACGCATGTCTCTATTAACATACTCTTTTATGACAGAGTATTGATGCATCATTATAAACAAATAGTACTAAAACGTCGATGAAAATTTCATAACTGAACAAATTTTGACATCAAATCCATTGATGACTAATGAAATTTCTATCAACAAGCTACTAATTATTTTATGAACTTTTATTTTATCCAGTGAACGTACGCTCCTCTACGTTCGGTTTTAGGTCAAAACAGCGCAATACCGAGTTTTTTTAAAAAACTCGGTACAACTCGGTACTCGGTACTCGGTACTCGGTATTGCGCTGTTTTGGCCTAAAACCGAACGTAGAGGAGCGTACGTTCACTGGATGTAATAAAAGTTCTTATTTTATATTTATTTTCCATCGTAAGTCCATCGAAATTTCTAAATAAAAATAATTAAAAATTTTACCAAAATTTCTTATATTGAAATCACATTAGTACCCATACTTCTTCCAAATAGCGCAAATAAGGTCTTCTACCACATTTTTGTAGTGTTTTTGTGACATTTTTTAGAGTGTAATTATTGAAGATGTGGCTAAGAGCCTTTGTGGCTAAAAATTAGCACATTTAGCTATATTTTTACAACTATAATTATTAAAAAAATTTTAGGTACATCTTCAATTGTCTTATTTCATCCAAAAAAAATTCACAATATTTCTTATATATTTTTTGCTTATTAAACAATATTGTCACAATTCTATTGATATTCTATCATTATTATGAGATACATTATATCATGATACCAGACATAGAAGTTATTGAATTGACTTTGAGATTAGTGATGTATATCAAGAGTTTGTTTTACACTAATCTTAAAGCAAATGCAATAATTTATAAATCCATCATAATATAATCTGCATTAGAATATGCTTACGTAATTTTTTTCTCATAGAATGAAAAAAAAAAATTACTGTTGAATAGGCTTCGAATTGAAGCCATGTATTATATTTGCTTTGAGATTAGTATTATATATAAGCAATTTATATTATATTAATCTCACTATTAATCCAATATCTTTTAAATCAATCCTAATTGTAATCTTTCATAAGAAAACAATAATTTCTTATAATGAAAATCTCTATTCCATTTGGAATTAACTAATGAGATTCTTAGAGGTATATAGAGGTTTAAGCATGGAGGTGTTGTGATTATGCAACTTGTGGAGGAAGGCATAAGGGAGGGTGATCAAAAGAAAAGTTATAATACAAAATATTGAATATTGGTAGAAATAAGACTTAATCATTTAAATATTTCTAAATGTTTGAAATGTTCATTCAAAGATTGAGAATATATCAATATGTTATTTATATACACAATATTTTATTATGATTATGAGGTGAAAATATTAATCATAATATTTTAAAATTTTCATGAAGCATTTCTTATGCCAAATGGCAGTATATTTCATTCACAATGCCTGAAGGGAAATGAAAATTATGTAATTTTATATTATTTTTTTAATTTGAATTTGTTAATAATTAGTTTACAATTTAAATTTTGCGAAGATAATTACTTCATATAAGTAATTTAAAAGATATTTCTTATTATTTGGAATTGGATACAAAACAGGAGAAAGAACATATTATGGTTTGACATATTTGTCTATAGTGATTTTTAAATTTAAACAAGAATTATACTAAAAGTAAAATTAATAATCAATTTAAAATAGAAATTAAAATTAATAATTAATTAAAAATGAAAATGAAAAAATATAATTAATTTAACCATGAAAATTAAAAATATGATATTAAAATTAATAATTAACTAAAATTAATTATTAAATTTATAATTAATTTTAAAAACTGCTAAAATTACTATTTAATTAAAATAAATTTTAAAATAAATAAATTTTAAATAATAATATTAAAATTTTAATCATTTTCTTTAAATTAGGAAATATTTAATATCAATTTTAATCATTTTTTTTAAATTATTTGAATAGTTAATTTTAAATCATTTTAATTAATTATTTAAAATCTGCTGGAAATATGGGTTATATGGAGTTCCTCTATCTTTTCTTTCTCTTCTCTTCTCTTCTTTCCTTCCTTAGCTCCATCCTCGACAAGAAAACCAAATAAGGGAGAGGGGTAGGAGAGCGTAGCGCTGCATTTTCATTCTAGAATTATTGTATAAAAGAGAGCATCAACATCGCTGTGTCGAATTTTAGTGCCCAGACACTGCAAAATCCAAAGCCACTGCACTAAAAAAGCGCAGCGTCGCAACGCTCATATGCAATTTTTTTTTATTTTAAAGTATATATTTTCAAGTTATTACAATGCTTGTTGAGGATACTTCAAGGTATTTTACCATCCATAGGTATCATGACCATGCCATAATAGAATGTTTCCACCTATAGTGCCTTATGGAGGAGCTCAAGATAAGAAAATTGAAGGAAACTTGTTTTACATATTTTCAAGTTATTATAGTGCTAGCTTGGTTATTACATTCATTGGTATTTTGAAGACCAATGCTAGATTAAACTCTCGGTTCTTAAAAGATATTTTGTCATAATTTTTAGGGTTAAAAAGTAAGGTTTTTTACTACCTAACCTTCTTTAAATCAATAAAATTTCCAAAACAACCTCATGAAATTCTTATGATTGCAACCAAGGAGTACAAGATAAAGGAGTTACTCTCCTCTTCTCAGGCTTCGTTTGGGACGGCTTTTTTATTGCTTTCTAAAACGGAATTTTAGTATAAAAATAAAAAATTTTATACTAAAACTCCGTTTTATAAAGCAGTAAAAAAGCCGTCCCAAATGAAGCCTCAATCTCTCTTATTTCGCTTTCATTCTTGACTTAAAATAACACCTAAAAATCCTAATCTCACTAGCTTAGGCATTAAAAGCTTTTTTCAAGAAATATCTCATCTTAGATAAAAATCACACTGAATTTGCTAAGCATTAGAAATGCATTCATGCTATAGAATTTATCTATAAAATATAATTTTTGAGACAATACTTATCCAACCCTAGTTCCCAAATCCAAAATCACCACCAACAATTATTTCTAGACCCACCCCTTATTCCCTAATCCAAGATAACCAAGAATCACTATTTCTAGTTCATATGATCAAATATTCCTACATACAAGAAATCCCTCGATAGCCATGCATATGGTTGAGCTTTATGCAATCTCTTACAAGCATATCTTTAGTACAAGTGAGCTTCCAACAACTAACTAAGGCTTTATTATTTATGATAGCTTTCTTATCGCTTTCTAAAACATTTATAGTATAAAATTTTTAGTTCAACAAATCTTTGTATTAAAATGTTATTTTAAAAAATAGTAAAAACCCCGTCCCAAAGGAAGCATGAATTATGAATAGAAAGTTCCTGTTCACTTATAAGAAAAGAAAAATTAACATATTTTGAAAATATATTCAGAGGATGTATTAATTTACTTGAAAAAATTAACATTCTTTAGGGGGGTGCAATTGGAATTTTTATTGCGTCCTCCCACCTGACGTAGAGATACGTCCTCCCACCGCCAAAAAATTCAGTTTTTGCTCGATATTGCTAGGTATTATTTGATAATAACGAGGAATATCATCTTGTGAAGACCAATACCGAGTTATACCGAGCAATATCGAGCAATACAAAAAAATACCGAGTTTTTTCTAAGAAAAACTAGGTATTTTTTTGTATTGCTCGGTATAGCTCGGTATAACTCGGTATTGGTCTTCACAAGATGATATTCCTCGTTATTGTTTGATATTGCTCGGTATTTGCTCGGTATTTTTCATTTTTTAGCACGATTTTAGCTCTGGGAGGACGTATCTCTACGTCAGGTGGGAGGACGCAATAAAAATTCGTGCAATTGCCCTCCTAAAAAAATAAAAAAATTATGTTATATTATTCTTTAGGTAATTTGTCACCATCAATTAATTATTTTTGTCTTTATTACAAGGATTTTTATGAAATTGCTCACTTCAAAGTTTTAAAATACTATGATCTTTAGGCAATTGCTTCAGCAAATAGTAAATATAATTCATCATTTAATTAATTAATTTGAATTCCAAATGTGTTCTTACAGCTAAAATTAGTTCCAAGGGTGCTGCCCCTGGAAACCTCCACAGGGGCGCTGACCCTTAACCCCTCGAGTGAGCACTGCCTCCTTGACCCCCCAATATATATGTGAAGCGTACGATGCTCTAGAATATGAACAAATAGAGGTCGCTATTGACTCATTTTCTTGTAGTAACGAATCGAGCCAAATTTGAGGTAACACCAATAATTATTTATAATTTTATCCCCCATAAAAATTAAGACTTGTTCCGCCCCAGGCATATATTTATTGGTCGCAATTCCAGATATACATTTGACTATGGGGATTGAATCTTTCGGCTGCATGAGGAGAAAAATAAGATGTTTCATCTTTCTTTCTCATTATTTTTCCAAGTCCTTTTGCAGAAAAGTAAGAACTCTCTCTTCTTTTTTTATAGAGAAAGGTTCCAATTGCATAAATAGTGTACATCTTTATCTTATCTTAAGGAATAATACCCCCACCAAGAAAATGACAGGAGGGGAAAACCTCCTCATTGATTATGATTCATGATTTGCGTGGCAGAGACAGTAAAAAAGATGAAAAATCACTGTCACATCATTCAATTTTTGTCCAAAGGTGGAGCAGATTTCATTAATTGAAGTTGAAAATATATTTCTGGATCCTTTAAAAATAATAAAACCTTGCGGTCATTGTAGATTGGCAGAGAGTTCAGATTTCGATGTCCTATTCAGTGATTTTAGCTTTATGAAGATATTAGCATTAAAGGCGAAAGAATAGTTCGCTCTTTGCCCATCACGCAGCTGATTATACTCATTCTACAATGACCTTCAAAAATATATTTTTGATCATACTCATTCTATAATCACAAATATGATTCCCGCTTGCTCTTCTATTCTGCACAAACCGAATTTGCTTCAACTTTTTGATTGGGTTAATGACTGTCCCAACTCCTCTGTGTTGACAAAAAGTTTTTATAATCTCATCATCTGTTGCACTATTTACTTTGTGTGATCTACCTCCAGCTGCACTACGATTTGCCTAAAGATCAAAAAAGCTTTTTTTTTTGAAAGTTTATAAATGGAAGGATGGTCTCAATCTGTTGGAACTATTTCTATGAGGCTCTTTTGGGCTTGGATTCTTTGGCATTTTTTATACGAGATGGTGGCCCTTGCGCCTTGGCTCCCCCATGCTGTTTCAGCAAGCTATTTCTGTCCTCCTTATGGAGATTCTGGGGTTTTTACGGTTTTGAGGGCAATGATGACCGATTGCTACTGCTATCTCCCTGGATGGCGGTCTCTTGCAACATGAATTCTTCTTGATGGCAGTCTCCGCAACCGGGGGCGTGTGCTGCTTGCCGTATGCAATCTATTTTTCCTGAGCCATGTTTTGATTCTTTTATTCAGTCCTCTGTTTCTTCTTATTTTTCCATTGTCATGTGTTTCTTTTGGGGGCTGGAAGGTCCTCATGTTTCTTGATTTATAGGGGTTTCTACCTCCTTTTTTTGGTTCTTTACACATTTCTTTAACACATCTAACTAATTTTACTTTAATGGAATCGGGGCTTTCCCTTAACTTTCCCCCCGAAAAAAAAAAAATATATATATATATATATATATTAGTATTAAGATTTGGTTGACTTCTAGAGTTTTAGGGGTAGCTTTTTTAAAGCATCTTTTTAATTTTTAATATAAAAATTTTTAGTTTAAAAAAATTTATACTATAATATTATTTTAGTAAATGGTGAGAAAGCTGTCCGAGATGAAATCATAGAAAGAAAGATGACTCTAATTAAATTCAGAGAAATAGAGTTTATTAGAGGATTCAAAGAGATTATAGAGAAAGTATTTTTGATAAAACTATATAGGATTTTGTCAAGATTTACATATTTGATAACTCATTCTCATGCTCACGCACAACTAGTGACCTTCAATGTATAAGCGTCGAATGAGATCAGTTGCGGACTGAGAAATTTGCGGCAGTAGAGTGAGAAGAATATACATCTTTGCAATACACAAAAGTTTAGCACACAAAGAAATGAAAAAGAAAATATAAGGATTTTTACGTGGAAAACAATGAGAAAAGGAAAAAATCATAGGGTCTTGCCCAGTTGAAATGATTCAACTGGATTTTTGATAGATTATAAAAGTCAGTCCTTCTACCGATCCAATTACAGGAAGTATACAATGTATTGAAAAGTTCTCACAATCTTAAAAAAAGTATTCTTAGTGTAAAAGTCTAGTGATAGTTAGGAAGAACTTTGACAATGATTAACGAAAACTTCAGCGGTGGTTGATAAGAAATCCAGCAATTAGGCAACATCGGCATATGGGAAGAACGTTGGTGGTTGAGAAGAATGTTATTGTTTGTAAAGAATGTCTTTGGTGGAGAAAAATGTCGATGGTGGCAGTGGAGAAGAACGTCAGTGGCGGGGGTATATTTATAGTTTTTTGAGAGTTGCATGGCTTGTGAATAGGGAGGAGATCAAGATCAAATTCGGAGCGTTAGAATGGATGGCTGATATTGACCCCCTTGATCATAAACCATTGATCGAGCATTAAGTGCCATAATGATGTTGAAATTAAATGATTTTCGGCTCATTGGAGTTGTCTCATCGAGCCACTCAATTTTACAATAAGAATGTCATATTCGCCGATCATTTGGTCATCTAATTAATACCTTGAACCCTTCAAATATGCCTCAGACCCTTAACTTGGGGTCGTTTGGGTTCGGATTGGATCAGTTTTGGTGTCGTTGGGTTTTTTTTTTTATTAAGATGTTCAATTCAACTATAAGTTTGTTGAAATCAGAACTTGGACAATTCTTATTTTAATTTTGAGAGTTTCTTGCTAGATATGCCTTGAGATTCGTGTCCAGTCAAAACAATTTAATCTGATATATCAATTACCTCTCTATTTTCAGACATCAAAGCTTAGAGAGTCCAAATATATATATATATATATATATATATATATATATATATATATATATATATATATATATATATATATATATATATTTGTACATTCCTAAGTTGCTGGTGATTGATAATCATAATTATGTTGCTTGACATCCTCGTGGATATTGGCCATCATAGGCAATTAAAAAAATAACAGAAATCACTCATAATTAAGTTGTCTAAATTTTCAAATTATGTGTATAGACTTTTTTGAGATTTTTCATATAATTATTATAATTATTGTATGAAATATTATAGGGCCAATCCCTAACAATGAAATTACCTATAAAGTGATTACAAATCATTATATTAAATATATTCAACATATAGATATAATGTATTAATATAAAGATCTTTATATTTATAAAGTTAATGGGATGAATTATTACTTGTGGAGATCAAATATGGAGAACAGTCTGGTATGTCTCTATGAACAGTAAATCATAGTAAGCTGTGTTTTAACTATTCATCACCGTACTTTTACTATTTACAAAGACAAAATCGAACGTTTCTATGTGTTCGATCTTCGCACATAATAATCTCTCCTATAAAATTTCATAGATTGGTATGATGTTGTAAATATTTATATCTAAATAATTATTTATATAGAAAAATATGTTTTGTAGCTTTTAAAAGTTCAAAAAGAATATTAAAAATTTTCAAAAGTTTATGAAAAATTCTAGAAATTCTTCTAATCTACCATAGTATTGCCTCATTTTTTTATAAAATGTTAAATTTATATTATTATTATTATTATTATTATTATTATTATTATTATTATTATTATTATTTATTTGTTATAAAAATAAGTGACGTTTGGCTTTAAAATTCCCAAAAAAAAAAGATAATAAAAATTTTCAAAAGTTTATGAAAAATTCTAGAATTTCCCATAGTGTTGCCTAGCTTTTAATAAAATATTAAATTTATATTATCATTATTTAAAAAAAAAAGTGATCTTTTGCTTTTAAAATTCCGAAATATATATTAAAATTAAAAAAAAAAATCTAGAAAGTTCTACAATATTCCTTTCATCTTCTCCTCTCTTCCACCTCTTATAAAAATTCAAGATCATATCATTGATAGTTAAATAAACATACAAGATTTTTATGTTTTCCTTAGTTCTACATATAAGATTATCATAAAAATTACATTTATTTTTTTTTATGAATGTTTCCTCTAACACAAACTCGAGGCTTTAAAAACCCAGTCTAATTCAACTTAAAAATCGAATTTGCCTCAAACAGGTCGGTTTCGACAAGAACCGCCTGTTCAATCGGTGAACTGATGAATCAGTCCAGGTTTTAAAACCGGCCAGTTAAAAAAAATAATTTAAATAATTAAACAAATTAGTTAATATTAAATAAATATTTAACTTAATAAATTCTTATAAATATTAATATAAAACTCTTAAATTTTTATTAATTAAATATAATTTTTCAACATTCTCATGTGGCTCTATTACTGCATATGAGCTCTATTGTGAACAAAAATAAAAAGTTAAATAAACTATACAAAGTAAAACTTCACAAGTGATATGGGACTAAATCATACAAAGCAAAAAAAAATTTATTTTTAATTTCTTGTATACACTATACAACACAATTTTTTTTATAATTTTTAATTAATTTTATATTATGAATAATATTTATTTTTAGTTAGTAATATTTATATTTTTAGTTGATAATATTTAATTTTTATAATATGAATAATATTTATTTTTTAGCTGATAATATTTATTTTTCAATTAATAATATTTAATTTTTATATATTTAATTATATACTATAAACAATTAATTTTTATATATTTAATTAGACATATGAATGATTTATATTTATAATTTTATATTGTGTGTTTTTATATAATTTATATTTATAAAATATATCTAAATATGTAATATAAATTATCAATAAATCATATTAAATTGTATGGTTATTATTTTTTTATTTTGTTAATTTTATTACTTTTAATGATAATATTATTATTTATTACCTCATCCGGTTCGACCCCGATTCGGCTGGTCAAACGGTGAACCTCTCCTTCTTTCAGTTCGTTGTTCGTCTGATTTTCAGAACTTTGTCATTAACTATATAAATTGGCTATGTGTTTGTTTTTCGCATTGGACCTCATGCTAGTGCTTATAGCTCTTTATTGAAAACCTTATTTCGGGGGTCATGAAACTTAGAAAAGTTGAAAATTTTGAGGTTTGTAATATTTAATACGATGTAAATTAATGAAGTAATATAGATTTTGATCACGTGAGATCTACATGTTGGAAATTCATTTGCAATAAGACAATTATAGTATCTGTTGGGGGCAAACTGTTTACAAAATTCCTGGTACCATATCATCCAACTTACACTTGAGAATTAAAAATTAACATGATTTTTTATGCATATTATGAAAAAATTTACTTTAAGATAGGTTAGACTTTATGGTAGTTTAGTAGCACATATAAAGTTGTTTTGATTTCTAAATCACTAAGAAATCTTGCAACATATTTCCTACTAACCTTTTCATAACTTGTAAACATTGATAGAGTAGATTGAGATTGTTCTTCAATATCGAAGTCCATGTTACGACCAATTTTTATTCTTGTACTTCTCACATATGGCTCGAAGTAGTGGGAGTAGAAGTTGGTGATTTTTGTAGCAAAATATGCTTCACATATGGATCGTTCTGATCGTGCTTTATTTTTAACATATGTTTAACTTGATCAAATATATGTTAGATGATCACAATAATGAGTTATGATTAGAAATATTAAAGACAACGTATTAAATAGATATATTACATCTCAAAAGAATATATACAATGATATTTCACAGGTCCTCCTCCTCTAACTTCATAAGGTAGATGGATTGAAAGATGTTTCATAGAATTCAGGGGAAATCTTTTTTACTAGCTTGCATAGGATGATTGATATATTTTTCTCGCAGATTTAAGATCACACATCGGCTCTATAATTGGAAGGAGCGCCTCTATAATCATGTCGATCACAGACTTGATTTTTTAGTCTAAATAATCTCGCAAATTTAAGGTCTACACATCGGCTCAAATTTGATCCATGGACATCAATGATTTTTAAACCTTGAAACCACTAACACATTGATCTTTTTTGTTCTAACATGAATGTGAATGGTACTTTGAGCTTCATTATTCTATCAACGTTGTTAGTTATTAGCTCAATATTTTTCACCTACAGTACACTTTAATGTCTATTATATCTTTTACATTATCCTTACTCTTGTATTTCATGTTGTTTACCGTAAATTGAAAAATTACCAATGATCCAAAGCAATGCAGCTTTAAGGAGAAAATTATGTTTGTTTGATATGTCATATGTGATGACATCTTCTTCCCATAAGAACTTAATGTCATCAATTAATGGTTGCAAAAAATATCAATTTTGGCTTTTAGGTTATGCGGTCTTGATATTATAAGTGTTAAGAACATGTGCGAGATAGTTATGCACTTTTATGGTGGAATGTTGTATGATGTTAGTATGACTGATTAATAAGAATATGGTGAAGCTGCCTAACAGTATGAAATGAAATATTAACACAATCTCAATCTTATATTATATGGCTTAGTAACAAATGAAGCATGTGGCTTGGCCAGTAAATATGAGAGTGATTAAGGATATGTTGGGAGTAGTTTGGATGGATGGCTAAAATTGATCCACTTGATTATGAACCATTTACTGGGCATTTGAATGCCATAATGATATCGTAGATTGATGATCTTGGGCTCGTTATATTTGTCTCGTAGAGTTGCTCGATTTGACTATAAGCATGTCACATTTGGAATTCATTTGGTAATCAAAATTATGGGTTGAACCTTTCAGAGGTGCTTCGGGTCTTCAATTTGGACCCATTTGGGCTTGGATTGAGTCAAATTGGTGTCGTTGGATTAATATTTTTGAGATGTTCGGTTAAGTTTGCTGAAATCAGAGTCATATGGTCCCATATTTAATTTTGGACGCTTTCATCTCGATTTGCCTCGACATTCATGCTCGGTCAAGATAATTTTTTTGATTGTATATCAATAATAAAACTTGTTATAATACAAACCAGTAGCCATGCAACATTGCTATTTATGCCGAAGAACAAGAAATAAATTAGAATAAGGAAACAAGGAAGTACGATAAAAAATTGTAAGAATAAAAAAAAATATATAAGAAATTAAATGGCCATAACGTGCAAGCATTCTGCCTTAAAAAAAGACAATTTATAAATTTAATGTCTCTATATTTGATGAAGGAAGTTGACCCCTTACATAGAGAAAATTTGAGATCAATTAAGCCAAAGAGAGTTTGTTAGAGAAATTGGATTGATTTTAGGGATACAATATATGGACCCTAAAGTATAAGATTGTACCATATGATTGTCATATTCAATGACACATCCTCCATTTCCACGCATGATTAGTAACTCCCCTATTTGTGGGTGTTGAACACAATCAATAGTATATATATATATGACTACATTAAATTGATACGAAGCTAGTTCACGACTAGCAGATTACAGAATCAAGTTCGACCTCTCATATTAAATTGATGAATCCAAGGCGTTATAAAAATATGTGCACACATATATTCTAACCAAAATGATATTTATTTATTAGTTTCATTAGGTGTGTCAATATTTGATATGACTCGAAAATCAGATTCGAAGTCGAACGAAAAATTTCTGATTAGGGTCAACTAGTTTGAGATACAGGTCGGGTTCTGGTTTAGGTTTTCGACCCGTTTGTAAAATTGGGTCTAGTTCGGGTTAACCTGGAAGCTCGAAACCAAACCGGTTTTGATTGGCGTGAGCCGCTTCGCAGTCTGCTATCAGCCCGTCGCACGTGAGTCGTGTCGTGGTCCGTTGTCGACTTGTCACTCTGTGAGTCGCGTCACATTCAAACTCAACCCCGTCACATTCGGACTCAGCCTCGTACTCTGACAGTCGGCGGCCTCTTGAAAAAATTAAGCTTCAAGATATTTATGGGATTTGGCTTGGTTGAATAAGCACGTGAAAGGAAGAAACTCTCCCCCATCACCAAATTTATGGGATTTGGCTAAATAAGCAAGCTCCTATGACAGATTTACAGGATTTGGCTGAATAAGCAAGCTCCCGTGACATATTTCAGGATTTGGCTGAATAAATGCGCAAACGGAAGAAAGCTTCATGTCGAGTCGACAAATTTACGGGTCGGGTCGGGTAGACCCAATCCCGAACCGTTTTGGGATAAGTGATCCGAACCCGACCTATGAACACGATTTGACACCCTAATTTTCATAATTCAAAATGAGCATTTGTCTTCAACTATATAAAATGACTTCAAAAAAAATTTAAACATGATAATATCATTTTTAAACAGATATTTTTTTCTAGAAGCTGCCAATGACCTTCTATGAATTGTTTTAAATTAATCATTGTACTAAAGCACTGTGAAAATAACAGTGCTCTCAGCAACAAGACAAATATGAAAAAATTAAAAATATCTCCAACTGCCACATGAATTGTATGACGCTGTTACTTCCTGCTTGTGCTGCTTCTTAATGGTTTGAGAATAGCTCATGTCGGATGCTTAGTGGAGGAGAAGTGGCAGTTTTTTAAAGAAGAAGGTACGTATGATTTAAAATATGGGACCAAAATTAATGGTTTGAGAATAGAACTTGAATTTTGATGGTTTGAGAATAGAACTTGAATTTTGATAATGTGGCTAAAATTAATTATTTTTTTAATGAAGATTGCTATTTTAGATACTATTTTTTATAATTGTAATTACATTTATTAATCATATCATTAAGAGTCACATTTCTTCAAAAAAAAAAAACTATTTGAATATACTCAAGGCTTGAAAGTCGGATCGGACATTGAACTAGAAGAAGGAGAGATTCACGATTCGATCGGGATCGAATCAGATGACATAATTAATAATAAAATTATTAAAAATTAATAAAATTAACATAATATAATAAGTAATTTGACTAATTTCAATTGTTTAAAATTCATAAAGTAAAAAAAATAACATAATAAGAGTAAACAGAAATTCATCAAAGTTACACGTGCTTACAGTAGAAGCAAAAACAAGAGCTCCATTGTCCAATAGGATTTTGACACGAGATGGCTGACCTTGCTTCGCAGCAAGATGCAATAGCCATGAAAAATGTGAACATAATCCTAAACCAAAACCACATAATCAGAAGCTCAAAGCCAAAAGCTCATCATGATCACAATAATTGACGGTTAGAGAAAAAGCTTCAGAAAGAAAAATCAAATAAAAGGAGGCAAACTCAGACCTGAACCAGACCCGGTTCAAACCCAACTCAACCCAACACAACCCGCCAACCTATTTTTTAAAAGTAGATTTTTTTTTCTAATTCCAATATTCCATTTCACTTTCGTGTCCAGCATAGTAAGCCACTGAGATGCTGACCCGAACGACCGAAGTGCCGAATCAAAACGGTGAACGAAAATACAAAATTAAATCCCGCATTCCCGCCTCCTGTTCTATATTCGCCTCTCTCATTTCTGATTTTGCGCGCTTCTTTGATCAAATCTATAAATTTGTCCATTCAAGATCAAAATTAGATTAATTTTGGGTTGGCAGGTTGACCCAGACCCCAATTGTTTATTAAACAGGTTAGATTTTTAGATCTCAACCCATCTCAATTGTTAAATAGATCAATCAGAACTCAGATATTTCAATAGATCAATTTTTGATACCATTAATTTTAACAAAACAAAATTGCAAGTCAGCCTCACAACTTTGAAATTTCTAATCAAGAGATATGTACAATCACCATGCTTTGTGTTTAATAATTGAGGTCTATTATCACTATTGTGGCAGCTGGCTTTCCAACATTTTCTTGAGACATGAATCACATGGAATGTCATTGGACCATCCTTATCAATCAAAAAGAACAATACATTTTACCCATATGAATCTCAAACTATATATGCCAAATTGGTATACTTTGTAAATTATGGGTTGTCTTAGGGTTTATTTGACTGTGGTGATGATACGTGAAAAAAAGCAATGAAAAAATTATCCCAAATATATTCTAAGGTTTGGTGCGGGACAGCTTTCTTCCTGCTTCTTAAAGCTGTTTTTCTATTAAAAAATTTTAATTTTTTAACTAAAAAACTGCTTTAAGAAGCAATAAGAAAGCCGTCTCAAACGAAACTTAGATCTGCTAGATTATGGCAGCTATAAAAGCTATTTGTTTCTCTATATAATAATCATGCCAATTTTTTTCTAAAAAACTATAAAAATGGAAGGCACTTATTTGTAAGAGTAGTTGGAGAAATAATATGGAAAATTTTGAAAATTAATAAAAAAATTTCAATCAAATAAAATTGTGATAGTATTTTAAAAAATAAACTTATATAAAAATATGCACTAAGCAAGCCCTCAAAAATCTAATCCTGCATTTTCTATGTGCACTATTCATAATTTTAAGGTAAATGATAATTATGAAATAGTACACATCACAATTATTGCATGTCAAATTTATATTTGGCTTGGTATGAAAAAAAATCTCAATTGATTATCAACATTGTTCTAGAAGCATGAAGTTTCGTTTGGGACAGCTTTCTTAATGTTTTATAAAACTATTTTTTAGCACAAAAATATTCTCTTGAAAGTAGGAAAAAAACAGTGATCTAAAGCTATCCCAAATGAAGCGTGGGACACTATAAAATCAATAAAAAGGCTATCACAAATGAAGCCTAACATCTGATTATTATTTTTTATAAACGTAGTTGTAAAGAAACAATGGAGAAAATGATTTTTTTTTAAATAATTACTGTTCAAAATAGCGTTCTAGTAAAAAAATTATTAAAAATATTAAAAAATTAGGAGTCAAATCAAAACTGTAATTGAGTTGGAAGAGCAAAATAGTAAAAAAACTGTCTCAAACAGATACGTAACCAAAATTCATCTTGATCATGCACGAATCTCAAAGCATATTCAAGTTAGAAACTTTCAAATTAAATTTGGGACCATCTGAATCTTGATTTCAACAAACTTATAGTCAAACTGAATGTTTTGAAGAGATGAACCCAACAAACACAAAAATCAATCCAATTTTGGAAGGTTCAAAGCCTAAATTGGATGACTAAATGATATTCAAATATAACATGCTTATAGTCAAATCGAGCGGCTCGGCGGGACAAATCCAACAAGTCTATGATCGATAAATTATGACATAATTAAGGCACTTAAACACTTGAAAGTGCTCTATGATATTGGGAATCAATACGGGCCATCCGATAGAGCACCACGAACATGCCCCAGATATTCTCTATATTTACGGGATGTGTCGCTCACAAAATCCATAAATAGAACTCTACTCTCAACTTGAAAGAAGACATTTGGCTATAGACTTGAGAGAGTTCTGAGGCTTTAAGAGCTCTCGCACAACCGCCGGCGAACCTTCGTTGATTGCCACCGAACCACCGTGTAATATCACAATCTGCTCCAGGATCGTCCAGGACGATCTGGATCGTCCTGGGACGATCAGTTGAGAATCAGCTCCAGAATTTGTCCAGTTTTGCTCCAGGTGATTTTCTGTATGTATCGTCCAGGCCGATCGTGGACATCGGCCAGGCCGATTGACACTGTTCATAAGGATTGGCCGTGCAATAGCCCTGGGAGCTGTCCAGGACGATCCATTTGGTCTGATCGTCCAGGACGATCGGGACGATCGGCCAGGCCGATCTGTGTATGATTTAAGGGAAATCAGTCATTTGAAGAGAGAGAAATTTTATAAAAAAATAAATATCTGATTTTCGTTCTGAGGAGAGAGAAAAAGAAGAATTTGGAAAAGTTGATTTCGGGAAGACGCGGAGCCGTTTTCGTTTGAAGTGACTTTTGAGGATTTTGTTGAGCTCGAGGTAAGGCACATTCCGTCTTTCTAAATTTTCAGTTCCGTCGCGGTTGGCGGTATTTTCTGTCCGGATTTCGTTTTCGTTACGGTTTTTCGTCCGTATCTTTCGATTGGTTCAGTTTTTACCGCGTAAGTTTCTGTATATCGTTGCCGTGCCGGGTGTGCACGTTTTGACTATATTTTGAAGATTTTTGTCCGGATATTTTTGATTCGGCGATGTTTTTCGTAGACTACAATTTTCTGTGAAATTGGAAATTATCTGTGCTGTAGAATAAATGTTCTGGAATATGATTATCTATGTTCTGTGCAAATTCAGTGAATTTTCTTTGCAGGAAATTTTGTGTAAATTCTGTATACTGCCGTTGTGCTGCCCGATTTTTGGGTAATTTCTGAATTGTTCGGATTTCTTTTGAATTGAAATGCTATGTGTATAAGCTATACAAAGGGAGTTATAAGGGGCCTGAATCCTATGAGATTCAGTTAGTGAAACGAGAAATTTGAAATGAGCTCAAATCTGAAATCTGATATCTGTTCT
Source organism: Dendrobium huoshanense (assembly GCA_016618105.1). Classification (NCBI taxonomy): domain Eukaryota; kingdom Viridiplantae; phylum Streptophyta; class Magnoliopsida; order Asparagales; family Orchidaceae; genus Dendrobium; species Dendrobium huoshanense. The sequence goes on along the minus strand of CM028347.1, from coordinate 77,080,056 downwards.
GTTCCGGATCCGATGAATTCTTTTCTGGTGCTATAAGCACATCTGTTTTGGTGCCGTGAGCACAAAGGGAGACATAAGGGGCATGGATCCTATGAGATTCAGTCAGTGTCTGGGAAGGGAGGCATAAGGGGCCGGAATCCGTAGAGATTCCGTCAGTGTCAGGGCATTTAGCTATATGTATCTGTTCTGTACGAAATTGTGATTCTGATATGATATGATCTGATTTCTGATTTCTGATTTCTGTATAATTCTGACTCTGTTGATTTATTCTGTTCTGAGATCAAATCTGTACGACTCTGATTCTGATTTGATATATGTCCGTATAAGTTCTGATTTTCGATTCTGTTCTGATTTCTGATCTGATTTCTATCTGATAAGTTTGGTTTTGGTTTCTGAGAATTTAGATTGGTGTTTTGTTGCTTTGCTGAGCTGTTGAGCTCATCCTTGCTTTTTGGTGGTTTTCAGGTTCTGGGAAAGGCAAGGAAGTCCAGGATTAGTTCAGAGTCTGATCAGTATAGGTACTTTTGTACTTTTGATTTTTGTACAGTCATGGCTTTTCTGTTCTGTCTTTCTTTCTGTTGAAAGCCATGTACTGTTCTGTAGATGATTATTTTTGAGGAAATGAAAAGATAGATGTTTTGTTCCGCTGCATTGATGATTTTAGTAGCTCTGTTGTTCTGTGTGTGTCTGTTGAGTTAAGTATTTGGAAGATCAGTTCAGTAACCTAATCCAAAGCCAGATCCTGGATAAGAAGGTCAGCTCGTCGCGATCCGGCTCGGGCGGGATCCGTCCCCGTCGGGTCGGGTCGTGACAAGCTTTTGTGGTATCAGAGCACTGGTTTTGGAAACTGGTTGGATTGTAAAACAGAGCTCTAGGAAGTGATCAGTGGGTCTGTCAGGGGGTAGTTTTGGGTCGTTTGGCTTTTTATTGTGTTATTTTGTGTTGTTTTTGTGATAGTTTTTCGGATTTTCTGGATTTTTCTGTATGGATCCGCCAGACCCAGACATGACAGACGGTCAGAGTGCCGATCAGGCAGCACCAGTGGGGAGTACAGCCCCAGTGGCCGGTGCTGATACGCTGTCTCAGTTTGCTTCACTTGTTGCTCAGATGATGAGCGAGACTCAGAGCAGAGCTTCTACTGTTAGATCTGAGGATATTGATCGACACCTGCAGTTATTTTTGAGGTGGAAGCCTCCGAGATTTGAGGGCGCTGTTGAGCCCAGAGCAGCCGAGGAATGGCTGAGGAGATTGGAAAAGACTTTTGACGGGATGCAGTGTCCTGCAGACAGGAAGGTTCCGTTAGCTGTTTTTCTGTTGGACGGAGAGGCTGAGCACTGGTGGGACGGCCAGCAGGCAGCCAGATTTCAGGGTAGACTGAACTCTTTGATCACTTGGGAAGAGTTCACTGAAGTGTTCCGAGATTGGTTTGTTCCCCCTTCTGCACAACAGCAGATGCAGGAGAGTTTTCTGAGGCTGGTTCAGGGGAGCAAGACGGTGATGCAGTATGAGGCTGAGTTTACTGCATTAGCCAGATACACTCCGCAGCTGGTTAGCACTTCTACTGAGCGGTGCTACAGATTTCTGAGAGGATTACGAGACACTTTGAGGCAGCCTTTGATACCATTCAGGATCACTGATTTCTCTGAGCTTGTGGAGCGAGCTCGTCTGATTGAGAATGACATGACGGCTACTCAGCAGCGGTGGACTGCGAGTAGGAAGAGGTTTGGAGGTGAGACTTCTAGCAGTGGTTCCTCTGGAAAGAGGAGATTTGTTGCTGGTTCTGGATCTAGAGACTCCAGGAGGAGCGGAGGGTCGTCTGGTACTGCTACCAGTACGACGAGTTCTGGATCTGTCAGTACGGCACCTGTGTGCTAGAGTTGTGGACGGCGACACCATGGCCAGTGCTACAGGATAGCTGGTCTTTGTTTCAGATGTGGTCAGCCGGGACATAGGATTGCAGAATGTCCACAGATGGGATTTGAGCAGCGATCTGAGGGCTTCGTCAGACCTGTTGGTTCAGCAGTAGGAAGACCGAGGACTGTTCCTCCACGCCCTGAGGGATTTACTGGTAGAGGTGGTGGTTCTAGTTCTGCACCACGGAGACCACCTACGATTCAGAGGGAGCAGAGTAGTTCTGTTGCTTCAGCTCCTGCTCCAGTTCAGCCACGAGTTTACAGTCTGAGTCAGCAGGAGGCTCGTGATGCTCCGGATGTTGTGACAGGTACGATTTACATTTCTGATCAGCCCTGTCGTGTTTTGTTTGACTCTGGAGCGAGTCATTCTTTTCTGTCCGAGCGCTGTTTTGAGATTTTGCATTTGGATTCGATGGTTTTACCGGTTTCTTTGTCTGTGATTTTACCGGCTGGGAATCCTTTGATTGCCCGCAAGTTTTGTTTGTGCGAGATTGAGATTTCTGGCAAGAAGTGGAAATCTAGTTTGATTCTGTTGCCGATTTCTTCGTATGATGTGATTCTGAGCATGGATTGGCTGAGTCTGTATGAGGCTCAGATTGACTGTCTGAAGAAGCAAGTGAGTTTGCTTTTGGCTGGGGAGAGAGTTGTATTTCAGGGATTACGAGGTGTTCTCTCCAGTCTGATTTCTGTGTTGGAGGTGAGCAGAATGTGGAAGAAAGGATGTCCGGTATTTTTGGCTTCGGTGCGGGATCGGAACCTGGAGGTTGGTTCTGTTTCTGAGATCCCAGTGGTACGGGAGTTTGTGGATGTTTTTCCTGAGGAGTTGGTTGGTTTACCTCCGGATAGAGATGTGGAGTTCTCTATCGATGTTTTTTCGGGTACCGCTCCGATATCGAAAGCTCCGTACAGGATGGCATCGAAAGAACTTTCTGAGTTGAAAGTTCAGCTTCAGGAGTTGGTTGACAGAGGTTTTGTGCGCCCTAGTGTTTCACCATGGGGAGCACCTGTTCTGTTTGTGAAGAAGAAGGACGGTACACTCCGTATGTGTATTGATTACAGAGATTTGAACAAGGCCACGATCAAGAACAAGTATCCTTTGCCGCGGATAGATGACTTGTTTGATCAGCTTTCCGGATCTTCGGTATTTTTGAAGATTGATTTGAGATCCGGGTTGTGGGTCTCCGAAAGGATTCCGCTCGTGTGGTTCGAATGCAAAGAGTACGATCACACTATCCCGTAGGACAAAATGGTCGTAGGCCTTTACAATCGACACAAGCAGGCCGATGGAAGAGCAGATGGAGTTATAGATACGATTAGCCATGAAGGATAGCGGCTTTCACCTACCAACCTCGATGGATAATAATATCTATAACCCAAAAGTTCACGAGATTTCCCCTATTCGATACATCAGCACCGAATAGGGTTTATTTGATTGTGGGGATCGATTTCCTACGGGTGCAAGCCCCCGTAGTTAATTACATCTTAGACCTCGATCTAAGAAAACTCTCGATTAAGGATGGTGTATTATTCACTTCTTGATTTGGTGCACAAAAAGAGTTCCTAAATTCTATTCCAAAGAGTCTCTTCTATTTACCCTTAGTGATGATTAGACATTTTTTTTTGAATGGATAAAGATGTAATTAAAATTTTGAGTTTAGAAGATCAAAGATCAGATTACTATCCTAAGAGAAACGACAGACTCAAAACACAGATGAAAGGAGACACACTGAGGGGTGTGCAACCTGGACTTATGCTTGCCTGGAGTGAGCTGCCAGCTAACATCCTAAACACAATCAATCGCCCTATATGTATACAAGATAGGAGGGCTCTATCCTAGGAAATCAAGGATTTGTAGTTCAAAAGATTTCAATCAGGGACTCTACAATATGCAACAGAATGTACCTAGCGACATGTATGATGCATGAAACATATACGAAACATCCCTAAATCTATTGATGTGATGCATGTATGTAAGTGAAGCATAATGTGAGGTAAAGTGTGTAAAAACAAATGCATGCATGACATTCAGAGTACAGAAAAAGTAAATAAACACACCCTAAGGGTACCCTCCAGGCAAGGTACCCACACAGAAAAGCATTCAAACGGTGCCCACTGGCACAAATAGGTGGCCTACTCTACAGGCCTAAATGACCCTAATGGTCTCTAAGGCTCACAAAAAAAAAAAGAAAAAGGGGGGTATCGTACCCAAAACCAGAAGGTCAAAAACCTAGCGATGCCCACTTCGTGTGGGAAAACAACGATGCCCAAGTGGCACAAGTAGGTGGCCTACTCTACAGGCCTAAATGACCCTAATGGTCTCTAGGGCTCACAGAAGGGGGCAAGCTTTGACCTATAGGGCCAAAGCTTCGTCAGTGAACTAACCTAAGGCTGGCTACCTAAACATGCTAGAATACCTACTAACAAGCAGTGTGTGATGTGAAGCAGTTCGATATATAACTAAAAATTTACTTTACAAATTGCAGAAGTTATACCTGACTGTATGTGGCGCTGCCACTTAAAAGCTTATAAGCAAGCGGTCCTATTTAGCTCCCGATCATTAAGCTCCAATGTACCTCGCAAGAAAAGATAACAAAGAAATATATATATATAAGCGTAGATGCCGTTCAGAAAAGAAATGCAGGTAAATGAAATAATATAACTGACAGGAAATTTAAGAAATTGCATTTATATAATATGTGCATGTAATAAATACTAAACAACAAAAGAAAGACATCGGCCTAACCTAAAGCTAGTAGTCGTGTCCTAGCAAATCAATCTAAGTTTGTGTATGTAGTGTAGTTTTGGATGGGTCCTATGTAGGGAAGTTTAATTATGATTGCTTTCATTTGATTTGTTAAAGGTTAAAAGAGAAATTTTAATTTAAGTTTAAATATTAGTATTTTAGGATTGATTTTAGAGATTTTATTTTTAGTATTTGATTGATTACCACCTTTGTTTCACACCGAGGCCGTGAGGTTTATTTCACCCTCCTTGGGGCTAACTTAATAGCCTCGTAGGCCTGGGTTACCCAGTGGCAACCAATTTTTGTTGAATTATTTTAGTTTGTTGTAAATTAAAAAGAAAGGTGAATTGAGTGATTTATTATTCGATTGATGTTTGGTTCAAATCATTAATAATCAATTAAGTTTAAAGTTTTGTCACTCCATCGAATTCATTCGTGGCGTTGTGCCACCATGCTCGAGGAACCAGGCCTCCTTAGGACACTTAGCCCCGCAGCCCGGAGTAGTCCATCCTAAAAACCAAGTTGATATAATTGTATTAAAAGGTTTGTTGATTTGTTTTAAAAGATTAGCTTAATGTTTGATTGAATTTTAGGTGAGTTAGTAGATTCGGGTTTTAGAAGATTTTTTAACTTAATGAATTTTAGTTTAGATTTGTTGTCCTAATTTAATCTACATCTTTTAAATTTTAGGTTGGTTAGAGATTGATTAAGGGATTAGTTAAAGTTGATTTAGGTTTATGTTTTAGGTTTGTATTTTAGTAGTTATTGTGCTAATTAAGGTTTAATTAAGAATTATGAGTTTTAGTGCATTTTTAAGAATTGAATTAAGGTTGATTTCATTGGTAGATTATTAACAGATTAAGGAACACTAAACGTAGGAAAATTGTCACTAAGTTTGAGTTTTGATGTCTCTATCCTATAAGGAACATGCATCCTAAGTCTATGTTATCTAAGACTCGATCCTTAATTTTTGTCCTTAATTGTCACTAGTGTTATAGGAAACGAAATGAGATATTTTTCTAATCATTCTAGACATTCATACATGTATTAATAGGTTTAGGGATTCATGAATGAAATAAGACCATAGGTAGGAAAATAATATAAATGCGAGAAGTAAAGAACAAAAATGACAAAATGCCAATAAGAAAGGAGTAAGAAAAACAAAGTGATAAAGGAATATAGGCACTTTGTTATTGGACATGCTTCTTTGAAGCCAAGCATGTCTCTAAAGCTCCCCTCATTCCTATTCAATGTAGTATGAATAGGAGAGAAGACGCTCTGATGCCATTTTACTGTTCCCACATTCCACACAGCACTTGATACAGACCTGACTCGACTACACAAACCATTCCCTATCAATCTCAAAGCAACAAGGGAAACTCAAGTTCTCAAAACTAGAACTAAAACAACACCTCTTCCTATCTACCACATTCATCCAAATCTCAATTTTAGAAGTAAGCATTAGTAAAAGAAAGCTAATTCAAATAAGAAAGATCACCCACATAAACAAGATCACTCATCCTAAAACAAAGACATCAAAGAGCCTTTCAATCCAAAATTGACCACAAAGCTCCAAATCCCAAAAATTCGCTTATGAAACTCCCAAACTAAATGATATGGAAAACCATACACAAATCATCTACCCAAAACTCTTTTGACACAAAAATTACTATCAAGTGCTTTTCTTTTTAAATTTGGTGTGGGGTAAAATCCATGAAAAAACCTCCTAACAAGAAGGTTTCATGAAGTCTCCTCTTATAAAACGTTCGCAAAACATATAATAAAGTTCTCGAATCAAAACAATACAACTCGTGAAATTCTCCAACATAAAACAAGTCAAAGAAGTTTAGAAGCAATGTGAACCATAAAGTTTTCTTAATACAAAATCATTCGTGAAACCTTTCAACATAAAGTAGCTCGCATATTTTAGAATCGTAAAGCAAACCATAAATTTTCTTTGCTCAAGACAAACCAAAACTCTTTCAAACCTAGAATAAACCATGATTCATTCGAGCATAAAACAACCACATAAGTTTTTCAAATGTAGAACAAGTCATCACTCTCTCGAACATGAGGCAACTCTAAATGTCCAATAATATCTCTAAATTTGGCCACTCCATCCTGAGCATACTATAAAAGATTCCCTCTCTGCTTATATGATAAGTCCAATATTCAACATATATTTCATCCCCAATGCACCGGCATAATAAATGAGAAAAGACATCCGACATAACATTTTCATTCTTCAAGAATAGAGAAAAGAAAGTACATGATTTCCCCATACGGGCATGAGTATAATCACCCCAGCAAATCCACAAACCCTTGTATCAAGTGCCAATGCGATGTCCAAATTTCAGCACATAAAAGATCTCTCAACATGACTTAAATTCTCTTTTTTTTATTATCCACAAGTGCTATGACATGAATCTGCATAAAAGTTTTCTAACAAGTTCTCATAACGATACTAATAAATTGAGTGCAAATGAAATAGTATTAGGGATGAAAGGATATCAAATTTTCCAATTTACCCATGGCACTAGGAATGCGAACATCTCATTTTTACAATAGCTATGAGACGAGACAAATGAAAATAAATAGTCAATCGATTCCTAAAACAGTTTGGAGCCCAAAAACAGTAGAAAATCTGCACATAACTCGTTCTCAAAGCAATTTGGAACTCAAAATAATGAAAATTCTGCATGTAACTCTTTCCCAAAACAGTTTGGAATGCAAAATCTGCACTAAACCCAAGTACAAGAGCATACGCGGCCTATGGATGAAATATTTCAGCATTTTGTAACGATATACAGATGAATTCCAGCACTACATAACATGTCACAAGAAAATTTCAGCACTTAGCATTGTGGAAAGCAACCTCCAAAACCCTCATTCTTGCTCTCAAAGAAGGTTCTCCCTCATTCTTGCTCTTAAAGAAGGTTCTCCGATTTTGTACTCAAACGTTTATAAGGAAACAATACTTGCTCACAAATATCATCAACAAGATTTAAAAAGAAAGAGCAAACAAAAGCGAGTTTTACTTAGTCTTACTTCAGATGAGCAAACACAAGGAACATTGTCATTTCTCCTTGAAGGAAAATCAACCCGGTAAAGAAATTCAATATTAAATGAAGCAAAACAAATCTTGATCATTTCAAATGTCCAAGAGAGCAACAAAAGAAATCATTTCTCAAGGTAAGACATGAATTGGATGACACAAACATCTAAACCTTCCCAACGAACTTCCAACCTCCACGCTATATGTCATTAAATCTTTCAAGAAAGCTTTGAACCTAATCTTGAAGTTCAATACAAATAAGAGAAAGAAATCCCTTATATATATATGTATATATAAGCTTGTCTCTCCTCAAAAGGAATTTAAGGGGCCTTCCAACCAAATCATCAATGCTCACAAAGATCTTTGACTTAAAAGAAGAAATATTTGTATAACTACCGATTTTATGAGTTATGATCATTGTAAAGCTTCTACTCAAACTAAAACGTCACAACCTTTGTGTACACCTTGTAAAATTATTCATTCAAGAGAGAGGTGTTTTTCAAGAAAAAGGGTTTCGGCACAAGCAAAGCTAATGATTATAATGTCATTTTACTAAGACAATTTGTCAAGCAACTAGCTTGCAACAAGACAAAGCCTCATAGAACAAATCGATGCAAGGATTTTGCTTTACAATCTCACGTAACTATGCAAGAGAAAATAAACCAATAAATCATTGAGCATATTTCATCATCACATTACTTATGGTAGGGAACAACTAACAGAAAACTTTCATTATTGATTACTTCTAACCACAAGGATAAGGAGAAAGCAGGTTAAAGCCAATTTCATCCTTTATGTTTAGTGAATCATGAGAAATACTTAACACGCCATTATACTTAACTGAAAACAAACTCTTACATGAAGCATAAAATATATCATAGGCATTTGTGCTAACAGAACTTCTAAAACACATATTGGGAGGGGTTTAGCTGAAGAGATCTCCTCATACAAACTTCCAAACAAAGTGTATTGAAAGAATGAAGGAAAGAAAAGAGAGATCAGTAGAAGGCAAAAGAAGGAGATGAAATAAGAGCAAAGAAGAAGGAAAGGGGAAGAAGAAGAAAAGGGAGAGGTAGAACAAAGAAGTGAAGAAAAAAATGGGAATGTAGAAGGAAGAAGAAGAATGCAGGGAAGAAGAGATGTGAAGAAGGTGATTACCTGCCCTAGTTTTGAAGCATGAGAATTGGGTCAGCTACGAGGCAAGGAGGGCGGGTGAGTCCGACGATAGCACCAGTTAGGGTAGCGTCGAGTCGGAGATGGTTCCAGTCCAGAGAAGGCGAGCGTCGCCTGAGGCTTCGCGAACAGGGAGAGGGAGGACGGAGTCTTCGCGCTCAGCTCTTGCTTCGTGAACAGAGCGAGTGGAGAGACGGAGAGAGGCTGAATCGGTCCGGCTGGGTCGTGTGATCAGAGGGAGACACGAGAGCCTCACCGCTAAGTCACCGAGAGAGGGAGCTTCGGCTCCTCTTGCTTTTT